>JARHVA010002245.1:1157500-1162500 GCA_037957365.1 Torreya grandis | reverse complement strand
ATATGGCTTGACATGTTGCTAAATTTGCTACTGTAAAAAGTGTAACTATAAGTTGCTTCTTTGAAGCTTGTGAAATGGATTTTAACCTGATATAGAACACATATCTAAGTGTGCTCTTTCTATCATCAATACTACCAATCAAGTCACTATCCATATATCTAACTAACTAAAATTCATTTTTTGTTGCATACAAAACTCCGTGTCCTCTTTTACCATTAACATATCTAAAGATCCTTTTTCTTTCTTTCTAATGTGTCTCTTTCAATTACCCCATGAATATAAATATTAAATTATATACATATATGTTATTTGGTCTATTTTCAATCAAATACATTAAACTTCCCACCAATCTCTTACATTATGTGGGATCCACATTATTGTTTCAATCTTCCTTATGTAATTTAAGACTTGTTTTAGCTGGTGTTGATACTAGATTATTGTTCAACATCCCAAATCTCTAATAAATATCTTTTGAATGCTTTTATTTAGATATAAAGATACCACTGTTCATTTTTTTAACTTTTATGCCAAGAAAATACTTCAACAAACCTAAACCAATCATTTCAAACTTTCTCTTCATGGCCAATTTTAACTCTCCTATGGACTAATTTGCATTTTCAATAAATATTATATCATCTACATACAATAAAGAAATAAAAATAACTTCATTTCTTGCCTTGATCTAGTGAGTGGGCTCACTACCAATTTTTATAAATCCATTGCTCAATAAGTATGCATATATTTAGTTTTACCATGCCCTTAGTTCTTGGTTGAGCCCATAAATTTTTTATTTATTCTATATACCTTGTTTTCATGCCCTAGAATATAATAATCATGTGGTTGTCTAACATAAACCTCTTATTATAACACTCCATTCAAGAAGGCTATCTTGACATCCATTTGATGGACCTTTCATTTGTGTTGAGAATCTATACATATGATTATTCTCACCATTTCTATACTTTCTAAGGGAGAAAATGTCTCATCATAATCATATCTAGGCCACTGCTTGTATCCTTTGACAACTAGCCTTTCCTTTTATCTCTCTATATTTCCTTTGGAAGTGGTTTTGGTTTTATAAACCCACTTGACACATATGACCTCTTTTCATACTATAAGGTCTACGAGTCCCATATCTAATTTTTCTCAATGGCATGCATTTATTAATCCATTACTCTACACAACTTGTTTTCCTTAATTTAATCCTTGAAATAAATAGGATCAACTACTAAAAATAGGATAAAGTTTATTATTTCATACTCATTTTCTTCATACCTTGACTATTGATATATGTCATGCAAGCTCCTAATTTTATCTAAGTGTTAAATTAAGTTGGAGGATGATGATATTATCTCATGATATACTCCTTGAGATCCTCATTGGTTTATACCATTATATGAATTACCCATTGTAAAATAGGTATCTACCTCAGTGTATGAGTGGTTATACCACTTTATAGTTCAATTTCAAGTGTGGGTATAATGACCCTTGTTTGTTCGTGATGTTCTTCTTATTTATCGTCCATGTTGCATCCTCTATAAATTAAATATCCTAACTGATTATTATATCTTTTCTAACTAAATTATAAAACTAGTAAAATTTTAATTTCTCACTATATCCAATCAAAATGCATTTTTATCCTTTGCCATCCCACTTTGATCTTGTTTGCTTGGGCACATGTGCATATGCCAAACATCCCACAACTCATAAATGTTCAACACTTGGATTTTGGATGCTCCTTATTTATTGATGGATCTCATCCATAACACTTTTTATATGACATATATTTATTAACTTTAATGTTTTTTTCTACAACTTTAACCCAAAACTCATTGGACAATCATTTGGCCTTTATCATGTTTTTTTCCATCTCTTGAATGGTTCGGCTCTTCCTCTTAGCATCAAAATTTTAATGTGATGTGTACCTTGCTATAAATATTTTTATTAATCCCATTATCCTTATAAAATTTCATAAAGTGATTTTAATTATATTCTCCCCCTCTATCAATACTCAAAATATTTATGTAATGGCCACTCTATTTTTCAACCATTATCTTGAATTGTTTGAAGATTTCAAATGTCTCTAATTTATGTTTTAGAGTTTATACCCATGTCTTTATACTAAAGTCATATATTAAATTAAAAAAATACTCATTCTTGGATAAGGAGGGAATCCTCATAAGACCACATAATTCTAAATGAATCAACTAAAGAGGAACTCTTTTTCTCCATGACTTACCTAAGAGAAATGCATTCCTATGTTACTTTGATAATATGCATCATTCATAAAATTTGTTTGGATATTATATTATAGGTAGTCATCTTACCATTTGTTTATTTTAAAGAATATTTAACCCACTAAAACTCAAATTATTATAAATGAGGTTCCAAAGGGTAGATTCATCCACCACAATTGTTATAAACATTGCTAACAACTCACTTTTTATCCTCAAGGGAAAGATTTCATGGCTTATCATCTTTAATATTTTAATCTTTCTATTTCTATGATTTATTCCATAAATAATTCATTACCCATATTAAAATATCACCTTATACCTATTTATACAAAATTCCTAGTGTTGATTAGGTTGTGCTTCAAACCTAACACATAATAAACATTATGAATCTTCCTCTTGTCACCTTACTTGGTGTGGATAGAAATCTTGCCTTTGCCCATAATAAGTACCTTGTCATTATTTATCTTTTGATTCAATAGATTCATCTATGTTATTAAACATTTATTTATTCCCATTCATATGGTTGTTTCAGCCACTGTCAAGATAATATATTTTTCTACTACTTATCTCAACTATGTTACAAGTTATAAAAAAAAATCCTCCATTTATACTCTTATCACTTTTATCATCTTTTGCCTAAGATAAATTTGAATATTTTTTCATATCATACTCTTTCTTCCTAAATTCACTTATATAATGTCCATACTTCTTGAATTAATAACATTAGATGTTTGATTTGTCATACCCTTATGTAGACCTAACTCTTGAAGTGTTGGTGTTCCTTCCTCTTCCTCTTTCATTTGATTCTAAATGATTGTGTCTTCCACCTTATTGGCCATTACAATTTATTCCTCTAATTTTGTTGTTTTTTCCTCTCTCCCTACCTCTTACATTCACATTTGACATGAAGTCTTGTTCATAGAAGAGTTGGCTAACCTATTAAATTGTTATTTATGGGTTTGTAAGGAACCCATTAGATCATCAAATGTCACTTGTATCAAGTCTTAAGACTCTTTTATTGTAACTAAAATATGAACAAACCATATTGGGAGACTTATCAAAAAAAAATCTATGATTCCATGGTCTTCAAGAGCATCTCCATTTGTCTTAATTTAATTTAAAATACTCATAGTCCTTGTGAAAAATTCATTGATAGATTTTGATTCTTTCATTATCAATTTCTCAATTTCCCTTCTCAATAACTATAATTTGACCAGCTTCACCTTGTAACTACCTAGATATGAGTTTTTTTAAATTTCCATTACTTTTTTAGAATGGGTATTTTTTGTTATCCTTTGAAAGAATGAATCAACCAACACCATTTGAATTTAGCTTAAAGCCTTAGCATCCTTATTTTTATTCTCCTTCAATAAGTTTTTTTGTGCTTAAGTGATATCATTTAATGTTGTTTAGTATGTTTCCTTAGTATATCCTCCTTATATGAGTTCCCATAGCTCTTGAGAGAGAAAAAACATTCTTCATATTAATGTTCCATACATCATAGTTCTTTCCATCAAACAATGGGGTTTGTTACCATAAATTTTTATTGTTGGTTACCATGTTTAAACAGGCCCTTAATACCTTGGATTTGATATCAATTATTGGGAATAAAACTTAATATAGGCCACCCTTAAACCATATTGAGAAAGATAAATTGAGCACCCTAAAGATGTAGTTTCTGCCAAATTTTAGAGCCCAGAGAATCAAGCAACAAATATGATAGACAATAAAATTAATAACACTAATAATAGGTTCTATTATTTTTATTATAGTAATATATAATAGATCAAGTGCAAATCCATATATATATATATATATATATATATACAAAAATTATTACAAACTAATATAATATAGTCATAATAGCTATTTTTATGTATTCTCACACTTAAAACTTATATATTTTCATACTACTATAATGTTTTGTCTTATAGGTTTATATTGTGTTTATATTAACTGAGTGTATACTATTACTACTCAATAAACTTTGTTCTCTTCCTATTGCCCTGCTCCTTCACTATTTTTACATATATTCTTATTGAATTTTTCACCTACTATTTTTGTTGCCTAAATTACCCTTTTTATAATATTTCTCTACATATATCCTCTCTCACATTATATTATATATTTTTGTCTTCTTTAATATTCTAACTATGTTTTCCACCTACTTCATATTTTCCCTCTCATTCAAAACGGTTGATGGTAATTTCAAAATTAAAATTCTACATATTAAATGTTGTTTGGTGAGTTCCTCATTATTGGATATTTTAAGATTCAAACAAAATACTGACAACAGTAGGTTAGGTTGGAAATGTTATAATATTTTAACAAGTAATTCTCAAAGCAATGACTTACACATGAAATTATTATACTCTCTAAATTAAATTTACAACTTCATTAAAACTAATCACCACCATGGGATAGTACTATTTTTATTTAGGCTAAATATATTTCCACCCCCTTACAATTTTTCACTCCCCTCAAATATCTAACTAAAAAAAATTATAATTTCACTATTTTCTTCGTTACTTTTTCATATGATGAATGGGAAATATAAAATTAAATTTCATCTATGAAACCAAATTTTAAAATTTAATTTACCATGTTTCCAATTTGTAACATATAAAAATCAATAAGAATTTTAAATTTTTGAGCTTTCAAAATTCATCTAGAAGATGCTATAGAATAAATCATGTCAATTTCAACTCTTCCAAATTTTGTAGTTCATCAAGCTCAATATTTTCAAGGTTGGAATAGAATTAA
>JARHVA010002245.1:1112500-1152500 GCA_037957365.1 Torreya grandis | reverse complement strand
TATAAAGTAATGTTGAAAATCATGACATGAATTTGTATCATGCCCCCTAAATTTTGAAAAATATAATAGTGTGCATGAATCTATATCATGTATATGCACATAATATTTTTCACTTTATCATTTACTGATGTTTTTTATAATGACTCATCGAGCATCAATCTCCCTGAGTGCATGCCTTAAAGGGTGTGTTAGGAAAGGGGTGGGTATGTTTTTATTTCTTTGTAAGAGATATTACTATCTATGTCATGATCATATCATTCCTACTATCAGTCTATATTATTTGGTTAGTTTTTCCATTTACCTTCTTCCATCCTATATCATGAAATGTTAGATTCCATATATATTTGACATTGGCTAAGTTGATACCATTTATCTAGTGTATTTTCCCTTCGTATATTATATTGCCTAGATCGATGTAGTTCTGAGCATGTTTTATAACATTTATATTATATTAGCCTAACTAATACTAATCAATGTCAATTGACATCTTTAAATTATATTAATTGGGTTGATATTGTTAACTTAGTTTTTAGGGTTGGTTTTAGGTATTACAACAATATATATGTGGTTCATATGTCAATAAAAATAGATCATATATATTGTATTCACTATGGTTTCATGCACACTTCTACCATAAGTCATATTAGAATATTTAGTTGTCTAGAAACTTATCTTGAAGGAATCTTGTTTTGTATTAGTCTTTGAAGCTCAATAGGAGGAGTTGAACTAAGGAGGTGTCATAATATTTGGAGTCCCAAACTAAGGATATCTAAGTATTCTTATTTCAAATCTTTAACCCAAAACATCTTTTATAAAGCTCCACTTGAGCCAATAGGGAGATTGAGGCTTGATGGTTCCACATCAATATAAGTATTTCTAATCATATACTCTCTTTTTTATTTACTTATTAGATATATGGTGATTTTTTCTTAGTGAATTAATGTGTGTGTATCCTTATTTAACTTCTCTCTACACCTAATACTAGTGTGGCTATAGGAGTGATTACATTTTTCATCTTCAATTTTAGGTTGCCTTAAATTATATTTTTTGGCCATGGCACCTTACCCTTTATGATTATTCTAACCTTTTTCTTATAGTTTAGTTTATTTTAATTGCATAATTACTTACATTACTTATTTGTAATCATTTACTTACATAGACTTCTAGTTAGAATTATTTCATTATGCCATAATATTAATATTTGGACCTATTCCTCTTGGTATTTTTTATATAGGTAATTCTCTATTAAATATATGTATTTCATTAGTTATTACCCAAATTGTATAAGTATCATAGGCTCTATTTGATCACCCTTCTCTAAGTCTGAGTCTATTGAGATAGGAGAGTTATAGGTTAATTATCCCATGCATACATTTTAGTGAACCTGACACAAATATTATCTCACCTTTGGATGGATCTTATTCATGTTTTCTTTATATATTATTATAAAAAATATTTCAAGCCTTCAACAAACTACATTATCTAGCTCGATATAATTTTATTTATATCTACCATTGGTATCAACTATCCCGATACCATTATGTGTCTTTCCAACTACATCATCTTGGTCAGTAAAGTTCATTTTTATCAACCACCACTAGAAAAATATTTTTTCCAAACTATATCTGCTTGTCCAATACAATCTATTTTTTAAACACAATTACTAATTGTATTGGCAAGGCCAATACCATTTTAACTAATATTATTCCTATCAAATTTTCATGACCACAATTTTAGGAAACTCCTCATGATGTAATTATATTATACCCTTTTTCATGGCTTAGGTTAAAATTATTATCTACCCACTTATGAAGATACCTATAGTGGAACCATATATTATTTGTATAGTCCTCCCCTTCTTGACTATGATTTTATTGTGTATAGTTAACTATATTCCCATTTATGAATATCCTTATGGAGATCATAATTACATCACCTTTGGCACCTATAGTATTGGTGAACATCTCCATGATGATATTCCCCCTTTTTACCTTGATAAATTTTATTATTGGGGTGAAAATATTAATGAATATGGCATTGATCTTCATCCATGTGATCCTATTGATCCTTCCACTTATATTTATGTTCCTACTCATAATGATCCTAATTTTCCCATCTTCACCATTTCTCACATGTTATAAAATTGACATCACAATTTTCCCATGTATTATTATGATTCTAATGGAGGTGAAGACCCTGACATGATATCAAATGTTCCTGTTTATGATGACTTGTTCAATTTTAAAATATTTTATTACAAATAAATCAATGTTTATCATGGTTTATTTAATGTTTACCCACACTCTACCCTACCATTACACAACCTTATAATTATGAGTCATCAAACCTCATCTCACATTCAAACAATTTTTACCCATTCATTTGTTTATGATGAACACCTAATTCAAATTCATGGCACATGTTAAATTATAGGTGATTTTGATCCTTAAGCCTATATGAACATGTATAGCTATCATAACTTAATATATCCCAAATCACCACCAAAATTAATTATTTTCAATAGTATCATCTAGGTTGATATTGTTCAATTTTACCCATTTATAGTTAACTACATTGGTCATGACCCAAAATGTGTCGATACAATTATTTTTCCTCTAGATAATTACATTAGCCATGATCCAAAATATGTCAATACAATGTTTTTCCTCCATATAACTTCATTATCCATGACCAAAATGTGTTGATACAGCTATTTTTCTTCAAGATAACTGCATCAATTATGACCCAAAATACACTGATACAATTATTTTTCCTCTAGTCAATTGCATTAGTTATGACATAGAATGTGCCAATACAATTTTCTTTATTTCACCCAACTACATCAGACATAATAAATAATGTTTCCATATTATGCATTTTATTTCATTAAATTATATCAACCTAGTTGATATAGTCTATTTTGGTCCTATATTATCATCAAACTATATCTATCTGACTGACATAGTTCATTTCAATCATGTTTTATCAAATTGTATCAAATTAGATGATATAGTTCCTTTTGATCTTATTTTTCTAAACTATATCACCATAGATGATACTATACATCACAATTTTATACCACCTCCCAAATACCTTGACATTGAACTACATGCCACATTTTTTTATGTATCACTTATTTATACAAATTTTGACATCATTTCTAGGCCTTTTAATATTGAGGTTATCTCTAATCTACATATATCCCATAGTTTTGGCCATATTATTTCCTATCCTATTATTATCACACATGTTGGGTAATATTTTGATTCCCATATTTTTCTTTCTACACATATTTGGGCACCTTGCACTGTCCTTATTTCAACCTTTGGGACATATTTTGATGCCCATCCTTGATTTTATTAATGCATTAGGGTCTTCTTAAGATTTATATCCTTGTTACCTTAGCTTATTTATATATCATCCTTGCCTTGAGTTAGTAATCAATAAGCTTTCACATATTATAAACAAAGAAATTTATTTTCAATAAACTTTTTGAGACACATACACTCACATTTCACATGCTCATCTTTGATATAGACATTAATATAGATTTTTCTTGTTATTTTTTCTCTTTTTTATTTTATATTTTACATTTTATTTACTCTCCCCCTCTTTTTGGATGATTTTTATTTACACCATTGCTTCTTTCTTGGTTCTTTGGTATTTTTAATTTTAACCTTTGTTTCCTTAGTGGATGTTAGGTATCACCTTCATGTTTTATATCATTTTACTTTCAACCTTTGTTTCTCTCTTATATCTTGGGTAACACCTTAAATTTTTTATTGATTCACATTTATCACATATTAAACAAAATTATCCTTAGTCTCTTTGTGATTATTTGGCCCACATTTACTTTCCCCCTCTTTTGGGATGACCATTTACTACCCCCACTTTTAGGTAAACGTTTACTTTCCCCATATTTTGGGATGATTATTACTATAATTATTATTTATACTAGATCCCTTTAGGTTTGTATGGCTTCCCTAGTGGCATGAATATCATATCATATCCCCATCCTTTTTGAGGCATTATTTTCCCTCCTTGTGATTACCTAGAAGCATATTCCTCATTGTATCATTTTATTACATATACATATTTTTCATGATCCCTATTTTTTCCTTTATTTCCTTTCACTTGAGGCAAACATAGGTCAATTTTGAGATTTCACACTTATACCTAGGTAAGTCTAGGATTCTTTAGGCACCATGGTCTTTAGGTACTCTTTTTTAATGATCAAGCACAATCTCTCTTGTGTCAAATATTTATTTAATCCAAGTTTAGTTTTCCAAATATGTATGGAGGAGGAAAATTAAAAAAAAAAAAATACTCTCAAAATAAGATCAAAAGGTGAATTATATCAAAAAGTTTAGATCACATTAAAAGATATGATCTTTATTTAACACATATCCTATCTTAGTCAAAGATCAAACTCCACAATTGGCCTTATGATAGAGCTAAGGTCCATTGTGGTGTGGTAGGCTAGTAGATGGGGGTAGGAGGTCTTATATCATTACATCATTATATATTATTACATTTTAGTTTTTCCTATATTCTCATACAATTAGCCAATATTCATAGTAGGTCAAAGGTTGTGTGAAATTCTTGAGTGGGGAATATGTTTTAGGAAGGTATTATTATTTTAATTTCATAAATATAGCCTTTATTATATGATATATGTACCTTAATTTTTAGCCCAAGATTTGTGTTCACTATTTGGAGTGTCCTAGGTGTTTAATTCAATAATTATTAGCCTTTTCCACTTGTCTAGACTGTCTCATTCCCACTAAGGATTTCCAAATCACTTGTGTGGCACCTTGAATTACTTAATTACATAATATTTTACATAATATCCCATTAATAGATATAAATTTTAGCTAATCACATTCATATCACATTATTATCCTACTTTAAAAACTTGTCTTTTAGTTTGTGAGTTTCATTGTAAAGCCCATGGAATATAAACAAGCCTTATGTTGTGCCCTCACACACACACACACACACACACACACACACACACACACACACACACACACACACACACACACACACACACACACACACACACAAACCATTTTAAAATTCAAATAGAGACTCACTATTTGATTAAATACCTTAATTTGAGGTCTTTTAAACCAAAGTGTATAACATGGAAGTTTAAAAATAATAGGCTTAAATAATTTATCTGATGATAATAGGAATTTATCTACTCTTAATTTTTATCATTTACTTGACATGATAAATAGGAATTTATCTCATTTTTTATTATGTTTCAAGGTTATAAGAGAATATAAAATGAACACAATCCATATTACATCATTTAAGTTTTGCCTTTGATTTTCGTTTAGCTCATTCTTATATATATGCTTGATTTATGATTTATCAACTAAGTGGGCTAATGTTTTATGTTGTTTATTAGGTTATTTTCCTTTTTCATGTCTTAAAATAGGTGATTACATACTTAGGTTTTTCTTTAGACATCTAGGAGATAATTTACTCTTGCTATATAGTATCATTTTGCTCACCTAGAGCCCAAGTAAATAATATAATTCACCTGGTGAACATATCATCAAGATCCATCCATGTGTCACCATATCACTCACCCAAAGGTGACATTAACATCATCCCTTTTATAGAGTCACTTGGTAAAGAAAAACACTAAGATTTATCCACATGTCATCATCCCTATAACCTACAGGTCATTTCTATAGAGGTAATTATATTGTTAATCTTAGGTAAGCAAAATAGTGAGAGTCATCCATGTGTCACCATATACTAACCTAGAGGTGACATCAATAGAGTTATTTATATATAATATCTTTAGTAAGAATAGTATAGAGATCCATCCATGTGTCATCATCCCACTCACATAGAGATGATGTCAGCATAGTCCCTTGTATGGTTGATATGGGTAAGTGGATCACTGAGATCCATCCATGTGTCACCATCCCACTAACCTAGAGGTGATGTTAGTAGAGTTATTTATATGAAATATATTAAGAAATAAGATAAGATTTATCCATGTGTCACCATATCTCTAATTCAAATGTGATGTTAGTAGAGTTCATCATACATAAAATCTTGGGCAAGTAAATCATCAGGATCTTACCAAGTGTCACCATCTTGCTAACCTATAACCAAAGAAAAAAATTACAACAAGTCATAAATTAGATATGAGTGAATTAGAGATACATAGACACGTGTCTTTCACAACCACATAAGTAGATAAAAATCATAAATGTCAGGCCTAAAAGAGTGGAAAAGATACATCTATCATATTATGATGACTAAACACTTGGGAGGAGGAAAAATAAGCCATGTTATAATAAAATATGTGGAAATTAGTGATGAAATTCAAATGGAAATAATAGATATAAAAAATTAGTGAAATCCATTGTTATTTTCATGAATTGGAAGATTAATACATTAAATTATCTATTATAACTATAATGATGAAAAATTCTACCACATTTATAGTAACATTGCCTATTCAGCTACCAATCAAGGTGCAACATTAGTTTAATCTACTTTAGTTCCCATCACTATTACTACTTCATTTTCTTCCTCCAATAGTACCACATCAGTGCCCCTTCAAAAAATATGTATTTACATGATTTGGCTAATTTATAATTGGTTATTAATATATTTTGCATGTATATATTATATTTTAGTTGAATAACTCCATTTTGGGTAATTCCATTATACATGTATGCTTTTCATGATAATTGACACATAATTCTATTTATAAACATGTATTTTTGCATGATAATTAGCATATAGTTCTATTTATAGAGATATAATTTTAGACTTTGCTTTGAGGATGAGACCTTCCCCTTCTCCAAGCCTATATATATTTGAATCCTCTCAATCCCAAAGGGAGGAAAATTTTGGCTATTGAGATTAATAGGAAATTTAAAATAATTTTTTACAATTGATCTTGATGTGAAAATATTGATTCTTCTCCAAACTTATGAATCTTGTAAGAACTTTTATCATTTTAGTATCTCAGTTTTATGGTTTTGTATGAGTTTTCTTTTTAATATAGTTATTCTTGTTGTGTTATTATTAATTTGAATTGTCTTTTATATGTTAATAATAAGCCCCCATTGCATACATGGAGACACAATCTTTCAATCATGGAAACCTTTGATTATATATGCTTAAGTTTATTATGTGTCATATTTCCTTGAACATCTAACTATGCTTGATTATTTGTGTGCTCTTAAAAGCTTGTAGAAAACATTGGTTTTATGATTTCTTGTCCAACCCTTAGTTCAAGTGTTATTTTATAAAATTTTCATCTTTTTTGGTCTACATGCCTCCTTTTCCACCTTACCTTCTCCTATTTTGAGTTTATTTTTGTCCTACCCACCTTAGGCTAGATCCATCATATATATACCCATCTCAATTAGATTTAAATTCATCCATAGTCAACCCATATATGGTAAACAAACTACTTCACTCATTATTATTCCACCAATAGGTTGTTTATGAAACCTAATACCCCATAACTCATGCCTTGGAGTGATTTTCATTCATAGATACTGAAATGTTAGAGGATATATCCTAAGGTTTCTAGGGTGTGCATAGAACTCACATCAATAGGAATTCATTTGGTGCTATAAAGAGAAAATTTACAACTCTTCCTTTATTTATTTGAAAAATATTAACAAATTTTACCTTAAACACTAACTTGTTATACCCACCTTTAGAAATCCATAGAAAATTTAGGTCTAATTAAGGAGTTAGGAGAGGACCATAGGCTTAATCATTCTTTACAAGTAGACAACTCTATCTTCCACTATTCCCAATGGCCCAAGTCCTACCTATATAATTGGTTATGTTATATACATCACTAGAGTTATGCATGATTTACCCATAAACCCTAATAATTATCTTCCTTCCTTTTCTCCCTTAGGAGTTAAGACTATTGAATAACACATAAAGACCTTTAATACTACCTTATGAATATTGAATTTAACCCATGAATATGTGGTGTGCATAATTTTTACCTTCACATTGTAAGATGTTTCCTATGATTGGTTTCTTAATATCCTAGATGGATCACTTACATCTTGGGATTAATTTCAAAACACCATTTTGGCATAGTTTTTCCAAGTCACCATTGCAAGTGTTGTTTCCCAAAATTTTATAAGAATTATAAGAGAACCAAATGATCTAATCCAAGCCTTCAATACTAGATTTAGAAGATGTATACCTAGCTAAAAACTAGCTACAAACCTGTTGAGACTTTGGCCCTCAGAAATGTACATGAATGCCCTATACCCAATGACATTTTTTTCTACACATAGATATCAGTGTTGATATGTTTCCTTTATATTATGTTTAATCTATCAATATGGATAAATAATTAAACCCCCAGATGTAATTTTTGCTTCCACTTAGCCTTGGTCCTATTTTTCTATCTTTCAACCCAATCCTAAACACAAATTAGTATATTGTGGCCCAAAAATAAAACTAGGTATATTCTCATGTGCCTCAAACCCATACTACACCAAATCAAAACCTTATCTTCATGAACAATTATGTTCCTAACCAACAAAACAAAAATCATTCCTTGATACCAATCAATATTACTACCACATAAGGTATTAATTTTTATTCCACAAAAATAAAATTGGAATCTATTTAAAGGATGTTGAAAAAATTAAGTAATGAGTTTTTTAACATGTAATAAATGAATGGGTAACACTGGAGTATACAAAACCAATCATATATTTGGATTCTAAAGGTATAATATCCCTTTCACATGGTGCTAAAAATAAATATCATGGAAGTATCTCTTACTAACTAGTGCCAGTTTCACAACATAGCATAACATAGTGATCTAGATTGCATAGTTTTATGCACTTCTTTCAATATCTTTCAAAAGGAAATGAATAGGTATGCATTTTTTTTCCAATCAAATAGTACCTTCTTCTTCTATTGATCTAGGACATCCCAGTATAGTAATGGTCTTTGAGACTTGATAAAGAGCATTACAAGGTACCAAAGTATGTAAATGTCTTTAAAAGGTTAATTATAGCCATTTTTAGTTTATTATGGGTGTTATAGGTATTTTAAAATCCCTTATGTTATTTTTAATTTATTATGAGTCTTTTTTTGTGTGTTGTATTCTCTCTAGATATTTTCCCACCAAAAGCAATATTTGAAATTTTGAATTTAAGAACATGGCCTATGATGGTATTTTGAGAATTGTATGAAGTGTAAATGTTTTTGAATAATTATGAAGGGTTATATAAGTTCATAAGCGTGTGTGTAAGTTATTTATCAATGTACAAGTCATGGTCAATAATAATACAAGTGAATAAATATAATTTGTAACTAACACCTACATGGGATTGGTAATAAAAGTAAGTTATGTTGCATATTAGGAATGATAAAAGATGATAGAAATGCATGTAAAAGGTTAGAGTGTGTGTATAATGTGATTATTATACTATAAATTTTAGGATATGAGGTGTACAAATTCAATAAGGAGAAGAAATATCAAAATTACAAAAGAAGCCTATCTACCTTATAAATTATGTAAATGATTATGTATGTGCATGAGATCAATGAATAAAATAAGGATTTAAAGAGAATTTATAACTTCCAAAGTATTTTTTTTTAATCATTCATTTATATTTTTTCTTCCTAGAATAGATTAGTTTGTTATGTTTATTCATAGGTTCAAGGTTGGCATTACACAAGTGTGAGAACTTTGTTTAGTACAATCAAGAAGATAAGAGAACCTAGTTATTTTGAGTCCTTTAAGTTGTTGTAGGTGTTTTGGAGTCTATTATAGGGTATGATATTGATGTTGGTGATCCTTATAATGTTATTAAAGACTCATATTTCAATCCTAAATGTAAATTCTTCATATTAATTGACATAATAAAGGAAAGTCCCCTAAATTTAGTAAATGTGTATGTGGGAGGTTGGTATTTTTTTTTTGAAATCTTAAAAATGATTTTATGGGTTGTATAAATCTAGAAAAAACCCTAAACAAGTCATAATTCCACTTATAAGGTCAAGATTCATCTCAAACTTTCATTTTCCATGATAAGTCCTATAAAGAGCACCCAAAAACCTATAACTTTGAATTTTGGAGCCTTTTTATGATTTTTTAAGACCAAAAAACTATTTGGGGAGGTGAAAAAAATTATGAAAACCCCTTTCTAGGTATTATATGTCTTTGAAGTGGTTTTAAATTCAAAATAATCTTTTTTGTCTACTCTTAGCCTTACATAGGCCTATCAACAACAAGACTAGGGTTTTAGAATGGAAACACAAATAAAACCTATCAAAATTCATGAAAATTTGTAATATATGGTGTTTTTATGTGAACTAGAGGATGGAATAGGTTTTAGGTTGGTACCTGATTGTATAGTATGGTTTCTTGAACTATGTGTTTGACTAGGCTTAAAAGAGACCTAATTGGGTAAGAGACTTTGTGATTTAGTAGGGTTACATTGATATTTGAGCTAAAACAAGATAAATGGTATCTAAAAATGTCTTAATTTTTATTATAATCTTTGTATATTGTTCTTGACTACTAGATTTGTCCTAAAAAAGGGCTACAAGGAAAAAGGTCTTAAGAGGAAAGTGTGGCTTGGGTTCAGAGTTCTTACTTGTAGATTGTGTAATTTGATTGGATGTGTATGGGAGTGAAAATACATCATATGGAGTAACACATGATCCCTAGTGTGGATAATGACATTGGAACCATGCATTAGGTCTATGAGCCTATGGAAGAATGATAAGCTCAAAATAAGGAAGGAGAGTGAAGTGATGTGATTTTTGGATGAGAGGATGATGTTATTAATAGGAGTGAAGAATATAGATTTAGATGAATGGTGAAATTCCCTCAAGATGGATAAGGGAGCACTATGTTTGAAAAGAGGCTTAGGTTCTAATAAAAGTAATATTAATCAAGTAGTGTGTCAAGATACAAAAAAAGTACTTTGATAACAAAGAAATTCAAAGATGATTGAAACCATCAAGGTAGAAAATAGAGTTAGGGAGATGGTTAAGGAGGTTTTAGGCATCATATATACATCAAGTGGTATCAGATCAGGTAAGCTCTTGGTATAAATTATGATTTTGAGTTTTATAGGTTTCTATATGAGGTTGTTGAAGGTTGTTAATTGAGGTTGCAAGAATGAGATAGAGAGGCAAAAAAGGGTAAGAGTTTAGGGTAGAGAATCCTTAATAAGAGATTTAACATAGGCTCAAAATATATAAGATACTTCAAGTGAGATTTTTAGTTCTAAGGTGAAACATATTTGGACAAGAGTGTCAATAGAATAGATAAAGGATAGAACCTAGGTTGAGACACCATAGCAAGGTGAAAAAGACTTGCTTGTAAGAATAAAAAGATAGAGAATGAAAATATGAGTAAGGGAATTGGTGAATTGGAATATCAAAATGAGAGAAATAATAAATAAGACCCAAAGAGAATAGGGTTGGTTGTTTAAGAGTATATGAGTGAGATAGATCAAAAGTTAGAGAGGATAAAGCACTTGATGGAGCTCATGAAAGAAGAATAAAGATAATGGTATGGTTAGGTAATGAGGAAAAATAGATTTAAGTGGCCTATAAGGATACTCATGGAGAGAATAAGGAATATTTTCAAGAGAGATAATGAGAAGCAAAAGAAGTTGATATGTAGGTAGCTCAAGGAGGAGATGAAGAAGTTCAGAAGAGATGAACAATTTGGTGGATAAGAGGAAGGTGAGAAGCACCTTAATAAGAATAAGATAGCCATGAATAATGATGAGATTAAATATTTAAGGTAACCTAAGATGGAGAATATGGATGAAGGAAAGCCTTAAGATTTTAAATATAATGATTTATTATCATGTATGCATGCATTTATAAAAGTAAATAAAGAATAATTTCATGTTGAGGACATAAAAATTGAAAGTTTGAAGGAAATAAAGTATGAAAAACATGATTATGATGAAGAATAAGTTGATTGGGTATCTATGTATAGAGGTTCAGTGGTGTGTTACCATAATATAGGAGAGATATTTGGAGAAGAGGATATTCAAGAATAAGTATGCCTCATTGAAGGCATAAAAGAGAGAGAGTTAAATCAAGGAGAATTTGAAGAGGTTAAATGATATCAATTTTTTGTTTTAAAACTATTTTTATGATGAATATGTTGACATGACAACTAATGAAGATGTTTTATATAATGAAATAGTTGAATTTATGGATAGGATAATGAAAATCAAAGATGAAGTTGAATCACCTCATAAATTTCTTTAAGATTTTTATATACATCAGAAGGATTATTATTTGAATCTCATGGAGTATGAAGGCTAGAGACAAGTTATTATACATAATGGAGAATAAGGTAAAATTATAAATAGCATATAACAAAATATATAGAGGAAGTAAAAATGATTTGGCAGTAGATTATGCAAGAATAATATTTTTGAGACCTCATAAGAGATGAGGATGCCATTATAGCAACTAAGGATGATCTATTTGAGTTCCTAAATCAAGGAAAATATAATGTTGGAGCTATCATAAATGAGATAGAGTCATAATTTCAAAATGAGGAAAAGCAAATTTAAATTCAAGGAGCATGTTTCCCATTGGATCACTTCAAGGAGATGTAATTTCAAGTCATACAAGGTTATAAAATCATAATTAATCCATGAATTTCATCCAAGAATATAGACAAACATTAGTACAAGGTAAACCAAATCAAGTTGTAACTCAACTTAATATAAGTGTAGGGTCATATGAATTGATAAATAAACTAGTATGAGTAGTTGATGATGCAAGTTAATAGAAAAGGTCAAGAGGATAGGATAAATATCTCAATAAGATGAGAGATAATCCTAGATAATCTTGGAATAAGAATACTAAATCAAGAGAGGGTGGAGAGGACCATGAGATTATTAAAGAGTATATCGATTCTCATGAGAGTGATTTGACATATACTAAGCATGATGGTATAGGTATAGAGATGAAAGGGAGATATTCACTCCTTGATCACATGGATAAAAGAATCAATTAGGTATAAGATCTCATCATAGATCAAAGGAAAGAGGAGGACAACCATGATCCTCACAAAGGAATTGATTGGAGGAAGAATGCATTTTGGGAGGATGACAAGATCAATCCAAAGGTGATCCAAGGGAGGAGTGAGAACAAGTTAGCATGGAGAGAGCAAAGAGAGGGTAGTCTTAGCCCAAGAAATAATTCAAATAGCATGCCAAAATTTGAAGAGAAAAGACTCATAGAAGGTTAATATAACCAAGTGAGCAAGAGAGAAAGATCATGAAGGAAGAATAAGCTGAGAAGTTGACTTACTCAATGGGTAATGTTATATTTGAGTTGGTTGTTTTTATGCATGATAATAATAAAATAATAAGTTTCTAATAAGTGTGGTGTTATGTTGAAGATGAATTGGTTGATAAGGTGTCATTTCAAGATGATCAAGGCTATGAGAAGACTCACCATGAGAAGGTGGAATGTCATGAAGAGTCATCCAAGAAATATATCAAGGAGATTTTGACAAGGTTTAAGGAAGAAAAAATGTATAGGAAGTCATTAGAGCATGAATATGAAGGAAGAAGCATATTTGAGAAATAAGAGTAGTAAGGAGTGCATGAACCAAGTAAGACCAATGAAGAATAAATATATGGATTAAGAGAAAGAGTGAATAATGAAAACCATCCATTTGAGCTAGAGTATGAGGAAGATAAATTTGATATGGAGAGATAGAAGATTAAGTGGAAAAAGAGTTGAAGTAGATCATGTACTTCATGAGGATAGAAGATGAATTGGTAAAGAGACAAGATAAGGAAAAAATACAAAGAAAAAGAAACAAGCCAAGGATAAATGAAAAGGATAAGAGGATTAGTATCAATAGGAGCTCAAGATACTAAGAGGAATAATTTAAAAAAAAGGAAAAAGTTATACAAAGTGCATTTGAGAAGGAGCTCAAATTTTCCCACTTAAGGAGTATGATGCAAAGAATCACAAGGTGTTAAAGTATATAAATGTGTTTAATACATTAATTATATCCATTTTATATTTTTTATGGGTTTTATAGGTATTTTAGGGTCTGTTAGGTTATTTTTAATTCATTAAGAGTCTTTGTTTGTGTTATTTACTCTTTAGAGATTTTCTTGCCAAAATCAAGATTTGAAATTTTGAGTTTAAGAACCTAGACTAGGGTGGTATTTTGAGAATTATGTGAAGTGTAAAGGTTGGTGAATGATTATTAATGGTACTATAATTTCTTAATGGTGTGTGTAAGTTATGTCTCAATGTACAATTCATGGTCAAGAACAATATGAGCCAAGAAATACAAGTTGTAACTAGCACCTATGTGGGGTTGGCAAAAAAAGTAAGTTATGTTTCATATTGGGCATGATAAAATAGAAGATAAATGTATGTATAATTTCAGATTATGTGTATAATTTGATTAATATATTTTAAATTTGATGAGATATAGGTGTAAACTTTCAATAAGGAGAAGAAAGATCAAAATTATAAAAGAACCCTGTCTAGCTTACAAATTCTATAAATGATTGTGTATGTGCATGAGATAAATGAATAAAATAAGGATTTAAAGAGTATTTTATAACTTCCCAAGTGTTTCATATTAATTTATAATTTATTTATAGTTTTTACTCCTTGAATGGATTAGTTTCTTGTGTTGATTCACAGGTTCAAGGTTGGCATTACACAAGTGTGAGAACTCTGTTTTGGTACAATCAAGAAGACAAGAGATCCAAGTTGATTTTAAGTAATTTAAAGTGTTTGAGTTTTTTGGTAGTATATTATATGTTATTTTATTTATTTTTTGGATCCTTATAATGTTATTATAGACTTATATTTCAATCCTAAATGCAAATTCTTCATATTAGTTGACAGAGTCAAGAAAAGAGTCCCTTGAATTCAATAAATGTGTATGTGGGAGGTTGGTAATATTTGTTCAAATATTTAAAATTATTATATGGGTTGTATGAAGGTGTAAAATATCCTAAAATATTCATCAATCCAATTATAATGGAAATTTTCATGTCAAAATTTTAGTTTCCATAACACAGTTCTATAAAAAGCACCCAAAGACCTATAACTTTGTATTTTGGAGCCTTTTTATGACTGTTTAAGACCCAAAAAATATTTGGGTACATGAAAAAATTTATGTCAAACATTTTATAGGGATTATATGTCTTTTAATTCAAAATAATCCCTTTTTTCTATTCTCAGCCTCGTATAGGGCTATCAACAACTAGACTATGTTTTGGAATGGAAACTTAAATAAATTTTGTTGCAACTTATCAAAATTAATGAAAATTTATAATATATGGTGTATTTATGTGATATATATGATGGATAGGTTTTTAGGTTGGTATTTGATCATACAATATGGTTTCTTGAACTATGTGTTTGACTAGACCTAAAAGAAAGCTAATTGGGTAAGAGAATTAGTGAGTTAGTAGGGTTACATTGAGATTTGAGATCTAAAACTCTAGGTGAAGATTAAAAAAGATAGAGTATATAAAAATGTCTTAATTTTGATTACAAGCTTTGTATATTGTTCCCAACTACTAGATTTGTCTTGAAATATGGCTACAAGGTGTTGGGTCAACATACCCCCTTTTCTAAAAAATGGGAACCCTTGTGTCAAATTTTGTAAATTTGTGCCTTAAAATTGAAAATCCACTTGATCAGAGTGTCACTAGCATGTTTGAATATTATTTTTATTTGGAGATCATCCACACCATGGTCTGGTGAACTTATTTATTCATGGTTCTAATTTAATATTATCTAAGGTGCTAATATTGAATATCTATGTTCAAGGTTGTAGGTTTAATGGATCCAATTTGGGAATGAGCATGTTTAGGGTTTTATGCTTCAATGTTAGATTGATCTTTTACTAACCTTATTTTATAATTGATTAATTAAATTCATGTTTGAATTGATGAAACCCTAGCCTAATGTTTTACTTGGATGTTTTAATTCAAATTTAAATTTAGTGGGAGTTTTTTATTTAATTTTAAGTGGGGACAAATTAATCATACCATGGACTTAGTTTAATTTTTACCCTAAGGGTTGGTCATTTTTTTCAACACAACCAAACCTTAGGCTAAAAATCTTATGCTTGGTCTCTTTTATGTCCCATCATCCCTTTGTTCCCTTTTATCCTAGCTTGGTCCAAGTAATCATATGGTCCCTTTGTTATAAGGCTTAGCCTAGATTCTTATCCTAAAGTTTAGCATATTTATTAATATGATAAAAACCTTAGCCTATGACTTTACACTATGTCTTTTCAAAGGATCCTTTTTTTCTATGTTTATAGATTTGGTCCATAATCTTCATGCCTTAGTCTCTTTTGATTCTAAGGGATCATTTTACATGTTTCAAACTTAGCTTCAAAACCTTTGACTAAAATATTCATATTTATTAATATGAATAAAACATTGGTCCAGAGCTTTATGTATTTCCAGAACTTACATAATTAATTTTTATGGTTGTAGGAACCAATCACATTCGAACCCATGGATTACAACCTATGGCTCGCATATGCTTAAAGATAAAAATCTTATAGAATAAGGGTAATGTTGAAAATTTGAGGCATAGTCCCCAGCTTAAAGCCAAAGCAAGTTCTAGATGATTGGTAGTATGCATTAGAATGTACACATCTGATCGACAAAATGTAATAAGTCAAGACTTCATCATAGTCATGTTAAAGCTCGAGTACTTTTTAGAAATTAATGACACAAATTTACTTGATTAAGATATAATAGTGCAAGGCAAGTAAAAAAATCATGAAGCTATGAGAAAATTAAATACCACCATGTGGTAAAAGTGTATGAACTAACTAGACTAATAGGATAGAGAGATCAGAAGGCTTGTGGGACTACCAAGTGGCACAACATCAGGGCTTAATACATATTAAAGCTTGATCACATTTTAGATATCAATGAACCACATTGATCTATATACAATGATCTAATGGCATGAGGCAAAGATGAATTTGTAGAGGATATAGAGCTCATTAATGATGTAGAGACATAAATAAACATGTTTGAATATAGTCTAAGCTTGTAAGTTGAACATAGGAATGTTATTAAAGATTCTTGTGAACCTGCTTAAATATTATAAGGGCCATGAAAAACATATGAAATTCCTAATTTGTTCTTGTTTACATCTTATGAGTGTCTTCTTGAAGATGACTTGACCTATAATCCATTAGTAAGTAATTTAATGGGATTTATAGCAATGGCAGCCTAAAAAGACATTTCTAGTAACAATATTCATGGAGTCCATTTGAAATGGATAGGATTTGATCTTCATGATTTGACTATTTACTTTGAATAATCCTTGGTCTTTGATTAATTAATTGAATTCATATTTAAAACATGTAAAACCTTAGTCTTATAATGTTTAGCCTAGGTTTTTTAAAAGGGGATTCAAATTTACGTAGGAAGAATTTTTTTATAGACTTAGTTTAAAACTTTAAATTAGGCCCTAGTTGTATTTATTAATACTACTAAGGCCTTAATAAAAAGTCTTTTACTATGTAATTTATGTTTTAAACAATCATGCTTTTATCCCATCCCAGGTTGTTAAAAATTATTACTTGTGTTTGACAAGTTTAATGAAATCTCATTTGGGGGGTGAACATGCTTAGGGATTTGTGCTTCAACATCCAATTGATCTTTTTTAACATAGGGCCTATCGAAGATTAACTAGATCTATTTTTTTGGCCATGTTAAATCTATAATCTAAGGCTTTAACCTAGGTCCCCTTTTGAATTAAATTCTAACTCATACAGGAACAATTATCCATGTTATAGACTTAGCTTAATTCCATGCTTGGTCTCTTTTATATCTTGTGACCCCTTGGTCTATGTTACTATTGACATGGTCTAACTAATGCAGGGTCCCCTTTATTATCCTAGACTAAGCCTAAAGTTTTAAATTGCATTTATGAAATAAAAACCTTAGGTTAAACCTTATGCCATATTTTCTATTCATAGGGCCCCTTTTTATTATGTTTCAAGCTTAGGCTAAACACTTTATGCTATGTTTCTTTTATTTCATGTGGTCCCTTTTATTATGATCAAAGCTTAGCTTAAATGTTCTTAACCCAAGGTCTTAAGTCATTTTTATTTAACATGAAATAAAACCATAGTATGAAAACTTTATGCTAAGTTATAAATGTTCCTTGAACCTTACTTAAACATTATGCATCTCTATAGGATATATTATCTAATTTTGCTCGCACAAAAATGATCTGATGGTGTATACCAAGTAAAAGCTTCAATGAAGGGATTTGGGACAAGTGAGTTGGTGATAGGTGTAACCACTTCATTAAAAGGATATTAAGCAGCTAATAGTGGTCCACCTCTCAGATCAAGATATAATGGGATGTATTTTCCTAGATAGAATTAATCAAATAAAGTGAGATCAAGTTATACTTTTCAATAAGTCTCAGAAGGCCCACAGGACTACTAAGTGGGACAACCTCAGGGCCTAGTAAACATTAAAGTCTGAGCACATTTTGAAGATCAATAACCCACATTGATTCATACCCACTAGATCAATGATGCAAGATCAATGAAGACTTTTCAATGGAGCTTGAGAGGCTCACAAGACTACCAAGAGGCACAACCTTAGGGCCAAATACATATTGAAGCCAATGGCATTCAAATCCCAGGATCGAGATCAATGATCATCATTGATCTATATAAAATAATTTGATGGTGTGAGATAAAACCAAAATTTTAAAGGGCAACAGTCATGTTTTTAAACATTAATGAGTAATTTGTTGTAAAAGTGCCACATAGATGCCATAAGGATGCCACATAATCAAAAAATGCCAAGTCTAAATATCTCATGGACCTATAAGAGGCAAGGGTATAAATAAGAAAATTGGAAAGCATTTTAAGGCATGGAGCTTGTGATTTGAGCACATAGTAGCCATTAAAAGCACTGTTAAAACCTTTAGAAATGCCCTGACAAAGCACAAAATCCATAGTCCAACCTTGTATTCACCATGGTTGGGTTGAGGAGAGATAAATTGTCTCTTATGAAAATTTTTAGGAAAAGCAAAGAAAGAGCCAAAGGAAATCTGAGATGGATGATATTAAGGTTATGAATATGATCCTAACTATAAAAGGGAATATTTAGTGAAGTTAGAAAAATTAGGGAGGGATCAAATAGAGTGGATAAATTTCACAAGAGCTTAATAGATCAAATGAAGGATCTCTTCATAAAACCAATTGTCAACCTTGTGCTAATTAAAAAATAGTATCAATGAACAATGAGGACCCTACAATAGTAACTTAAAACTTTAGTAGCATAAGGGTCCCAAAGATCAATGAAATAGAAATATTCCTTTTATAAGTAGATTTGTATAATATTTTTAAATAGGATATTATTTTGTATAGACATGTGCAATTTATAAGAGCACATTATCTATAAACCAATCCTTTAAAAGGAAAAGGTCATTTGTTCTAGGATGCAATAGAAAGGATGCATGTACTATAGACTTGTATAAATGTAATTGGATGAGACTAGCTAACATGCTACCTTGTATCTTATAAAAGGAGCATTAATAATTGTCAAAATGGGAGGGAATTCTTGATAGCCAAAATTACTTTGTAAACTTGGAGTTATTAATATAAGCAAGGAATTCTAAAAATATTGTCTAGTATTTGTTTGTGTTCATTGTTATCATGGCTTCTCTCTCACTTACTTGTTCTAATTTATAGATTTAAATGGTTCTTATGAATTCTTGGTGTGTAATTTTGATTTTAGAGTTGTTAACTTGTGCCAATGCTAGGTTGAATAAAAATTCTTAGGTTCATTTCATTTCCTTACTCTTCTGGCATTTGGGATAATGTTGTTTTCTTGTAGGGGTAAATCTTTAAATTGAACTAGGTTCTTATTTGAATTATTTCCACCTTCCTTAGGAGTTTGCCTAATGTGTGATAGGATTTTGGATTATGTTATTTCATGTTACACATTAGTTAAGTGCATGTATAGATAAAATCTAAACTTTGTCATGATGTTTGGAATGAAGATCAGCAACATTTCTTTCTACCCTACCCTTCCTTTTACTCCCTTTTTAACTTGATCACCTTAGTTTTATTTTCATTGTAAATATCCATATTATATTAGTTCTTAATCATAATTCACTATTCTTATCATAGGTAATTCATATTTTCCATATATCTACCATTTGGCAATAGTGGCTCCCAACCACCAGCTAATATAAATATTATGAAATAGTCACTTCTTTTGCCTCTATTCCATCAAAGATAATAGGATTATCACAACCCATAACTCATGCACTAAATTATTAGGAATTCTAAAATGAGAAGTGTTTATTAAACAATATGGGAACCTGTGGTACACATTTAGGCATCAATAGGTACCTTGAGTGTTTAGGAAACACTTCTCATTTTAAAATTCCTAAGAATTCAATGCATGAGTTGTAGGTTGTGATAATCCTATTATTTTTTATAGAAAATTGGTAAAATAAGTGATTGTTTCACAATATTTATATTAGTTGGTGGTTAGGAGCCACTATAGATAAATATTAGATCTATGTAAAATATGATGTACCTATGTTAATAATAGTGAATTATGATCAAGAACTAATCTAAGATGGATATTTACAATGAGAATTAAACTAAGGTGATTAGGTTAAAATAGGAGTAAAAGAAGGGTAGGGTAGAAATAAATGTTGTTGATCTTAATTTTAAACATCATGACATAGTTTAGATTTCATCTAGATATGCACTTAATCAATGTATAACATAAAAAAATATAAGCCCAAATCCTATCACACATTAGGCAAACTCCTAAGGAAGGTCAAAATAAGGCAAATAAGAACCTGGTCCACTTTAAAGATTTACCCTTGCAAGCAAATAACATTATCCCAAATGCAAGAAGAGTAAAGGAAATGAAATGAACCTAAGAACTTTTAGTCAACCTAGCATTGGCACAAGTTAACAACTCTATAATCAAATTTACACACCAAGAATTCATAAGAACCACTCAAATATAGAAATCAGAACAAGCAATTGAGAGAGAAGCCATGATAATAATGAACACAAATAAATACTAGATAATATTTGTAGAATTACTTGTTTATATTAATTTATCAAAGTTTACAAATTAATTTTGGATCTCATAACTCCCTCCCCTTTTGATAATTGATAATACTCATTTTATAAGATATAAGGTAGAATGTCAGTCAGTCTCATCCAATTACATTTATACAAGTGTATAGGATAGTTGTCCTTTTTGTTGCATTATAGAACAAATGACCTTTTCCTTTTAATGGATTGGTTTATAGACAATGTGATCTTACAAATTACACATGTCTATACAAAATAATATCCTATTTCAAAATATTATACAAAGCTAGTTATAAAAGGAATATTCCTATTTCATTTATCTTTGGGACCCTTATGCTATTGAAGTTTTGAGTTACTATTGTAGGGTCCTCATTGATCATTGATATTACCTTTCAATTGATTCTTCCAACTTCACTAATTGTTCTCTTTTATAGTTAGGATCATATTCATAACCCTACTATTGTCCATCCCAGATTTCATTTGGCTCCTACTTTGCATTTCTTGCAACTTTGTACAAGAGGCAATTTAGATCTCCTACACCCAACCATGGTGAATACAAGGCCAAAATATGGATTTCATGCTTTATATGTAATTATTGAAGGTTTTAATAGTTCCCTAATGGATGTTGTCAGCTCAAATCACAAGCTTCATGCTTCAAAATGCTTTCAGATTTGCTTGTTTATACCCTTTCCTCTTGCAAGTCCACAAGATATTTAGACTTGGAATTTTTTGCTTATGTGGCATCCATGTGGAATCTATGTGGTACTTGCATAAAAAATTACTCGTTAATTTTTAAAAACATGACTATTTCCCTTTGAAAATATGCTTTTATCTCACACCATTAGATTATTTTACATGGATCAATGTTGCTCATTGATCTTGATCCTAAGATTTGAATTTCATTGTCTATAATATCTATTTGGCCTTGATTTTATGCCACTTGGTAGTCCCATAGGCCTATTGAGATCTATTAAAAAGTCTTTATTGATATCACACCATCAAATCTAGTGGGTATGAATCAATGCAGTCCATTGATCTTTAAAATGTGCTCAGAATTTAATGTGTATTAGGCCCTAATTTTGTGCCACTTGGTAGTCCCATGGGCCTTCTAAGCCTCCTTGAAAATTCCAACTTTATCTCACTTCATTTGATTAATTATGTTTGGGAAAATGCATCATGTTAGATCTTGATCTGAGAGGTGGACTCCTATTGGCTTCTCAATATATTTTTAACAAAATGGTGACACTTCTCACCACCTTGATTATCCTAAATCCATTTATTTAAGATTTGACTTGGTATGCACTATGATATCATTTTAATATGAATAAATACATATCATAAATCCTATAGAGATGCACAATGTTTAATTAAGGTTCAAAGAACATTTATAACTTAGCATAAAGTTTTCATATTATGGTTTTATTTCATGTTAAATAAACATGACTTAAGACCTTAGGCTAAAAACATTTAAGCTAAGATTTTATAATAATAAAAGGGACCCCATGAAATATAAGAGACATAGTGAAGATTTTTTAGCCTAAGCTAGAAATATAATAAAAAGGAACCCTATGAATAAAAAAATGGCATAAGGTTTAGCCTTAGGTTTTTATTGCATAAATGCAATTTAAAAATTTAGGCTAAGTCTAGGATAATAAAGGGGACCATAAATTAGTTAGACCATGTCAATGGTAACATAAACCAAGGGGTCACCGGATATAAAAGAGACCAAGCATGAAATTTAAGCTAAGTTTATAGCATAGATAATTATTCCTATGTAAGTTAAATTTAATTCAAAAGGGGACTTAGGTTAAAGCCTTAGATAGATCTAGTTAATATTTGATATGCCATAGGCTAAAAAGATCAATTTGATGTTGAAGCACAAATCTCTAAACATGTTCACCCCCTAAATGAGATTCCATTAAACCTATAAAACATAAGTAATAATTTTTAGGAACCTGAGATGGGATAAAAGCATGATTGTTTAAAACATAAAGGATGTAGTAAAATACTTTTGATTAAGTCCTTATTCATATTAATAATTACAACTAAGACCTAAGTTAAATTTTTAAACCAAGTCTATAATAAAATGTTTCCCATGTAAATTTGAATCCTCTTTTAAAACACACTAGGATAAACATGCTAAGACTAAGGTTGTAAATGTTTTAGATATGGATTCAATTAATTAATCAAAAACTAAGGATTATTAAAAATAAAGATTCAAATCATGAAAATCATATCTTGTCCATTCTATATGAACTCCATGAATCCTATCACTGGAAACATCCTTTTAGGCTACCATTACTATAAATCCCATTAAATTACCTACTAATGGATTATAGGTTGAGTCATCTTTGAGTAGACACTCATATGATGTAAATAGGAACAAATTAATACTTTCATAAATTTTCTAGGGCCCTTCTGATGTTTAAGCAGGTTCACAAGAAGCTTTAATGGCATCCTTGTGTTTAAATTACAAGCTTAGACTATAATTAGATATGTTTATTTATGTTTCTACATCACCATCAAGATGTATATCCTATACAAAGTCATATTTTCCTTACACCATTAGATAATTTTTCATGGATCAATGTGGTTCATTGATCTCTAAAATGTGATCAAACTTTAATCTAAACTGGGCCTTAAAGTTGTACCACTTGGTGGTCCTACGAGCCTTTTGAGCTCTGTATCTTATTAGTCTACTCAGTTCATGTGATTTTTCCATAAGGTGGTATTATATTTGATCATAACTTCATTGAAAATTTTTGACTTGCCTCACATCACTAAATATTGATTAGGTGAGTAAATGTGCATCATTTATCTCTAGAAAATGCTCGAGCTTTAACATGACTCTATTAAAGTCTTGGCTTATTACGCTCCATCAATTAGATGTGTATGTTGTAACGTGTATCATTGATCATCTAGAACTTGATTGGGATTTAATCTATGGACCATGCCTTGACTTTTCAACATTACCCTTACTCCATTGGATCTTGATCTGTAAGCAAATGTAAACCATAGGTTTTAATCCATGGGGTTGAATGTGATAGGTTCCTAAAACAATAAAAATTAATTACGTAATCTTGGGAAATACATAAAGCTTTAGACCAATGTTTTATTCATATTAATAAATATGAATACTTTATTCAAAGGTTTTTATGCTAAGTTTACAGCATGTAAAAAGGACCCCTTCAAATTAAAAGGGACCAAGGCATGAAGATTATGGACCAAGGCTATAAACATAGAACAAAAGGACCCCATGAAAAGACATAGCATAAAGTCTTAGGCTAATGTTTTTATCCTATAAATAAATATGATAAACCTTAGGATAAGACTTTAGGCTAAGACTTATAAAAAAGGGACCATATGATTACTTAGACCAAGATAGGATAAAAGGGAACAAAAGGATCATAGGACATAAAATAGACCAAGCATAGGATTTTTAGCCTTAAGTTTGGTTGTGTTGAAAAACACGACCAAGCCTTAGGGTAAAAATTTAACTAAATCTATGGTATGAATATTTTTTCCCCACTTAAAATTAAATAAAAATCTCCTACCAAATTTAAATTTGAATTAAGAGGTTTAGGTAAAAAATTAGGCTAGGGTTTCATCAATTCAAACATGAATTTAATTAATCAATTATAAACTAAGGTTAGGAAAATATAGATTTAACATTAAAACACAAAACCTTAAGCATGTTTATTCCCAAATGGGCTCCATTAAACCTATAACCTAGAACATAGACATTCAATGCTAGCACATTAGATAAGATTAAAGTAAAACTATAAAAAAATAAGCTATATCATGGTGTCGATGATCTTCAAATAAAAAAAATGTGTACACATGCTAGTGACACTCTGATCAAGTAAATTTTTGATTTTAAGGTAAAATTTTGCACAATTTGACATAAGGGTCCCCATTTTTCAGAAATGGGTGTACGTTAACCTCAACAAATGGAGACTTCTAGGAGAAACATAGGAATATTTTAGAATTTAGAGACTTTGGCTTAGAATAATAATTAATTTACTTATTCCATTTGATTAGGAACCATTATTAAGATTAGTTCATGGTTAGAAAAAATATTGCACATGCAGAATTAGGATTAAACTTCAAAACCTTGGTCATGTTGTGTGTGTGCTTTGATTCCATTTACTGATTACCAAATAATTTAGAGAATAACTTCTAGGTTCATGACTTTAATCATTAATATTAACTTTCAACATGTTTGAATATTCATTAAGAACCATGCTTTAGCTCAATTAAGGCTTGGGCATTGCTCTATTACTAGCCATGTATCCATAGCCCTAATATAGATGCCTTTGGCTCCATTCAAGGTCTTGCTCCACTACTAGTCAAGTATCCATAACCCTAATGGAGATTACCAGAATCACCTTTGCTTGGAAATATTTTGACTTTGAAATAAGCTCTTATTTTTGTATTTTTCAAGCCATTTTGACTTTCTAGCAAAGTTTGGGAACTAGGTTAGTTAGGTTTAGGGATTTGGTCAAGTGTTTGATTTTCAGACAATCATCCTTGGCTGTAAACTTTGTCCCAGGCAATTAATATTTTTTAAGTGCAAGCATAACTATGTCCTAATAGTTTAATATTTCATCCTACATGTGCAATCCTTTTTTAAATTAAGATTAGACCAGAACAAGGTTTAAAATCTCAAGGAACAATTAACTTATCCATTAGTCTTTGCTAGGTTCTCTAAACTATAACATCAACCTCATATTTCAACAATCCATGATTAACCAATGTTGAGAAGTCATACCTACATTGATGAACATGAAGCTCTTGAGTAGATAGGTGATCTTTGAGTTGAGGGTTATCCACAAGGACTTATTATAAGTAAGGAATAAAGCAAGATAAAATAAAAATATATAAATAGGTATTGTATACAAACAAGGGATAGGAAGGAAAAAAGTAAGAAACAAATAACATACAGAAACTAAACAAATCCCTACACTAAACCCATAAAGTACTTACCTCCAAGATCAAATGGAAAACTATTTAGCCTAATAAAAAAACTTAAAACATGAATGCTTTTACTTATTGGCCTCTTCTTATGGATAGGAGCACTTGTATTCTTGTGTTTTTTAGGTGATGTAGATTGGTCTCCTATCAACATTCTCAAGTACATAGATTGAAGATATGGGTCTCAAACGTAATCATCTTCCTCCCAAATTCTTCTACTTTGTAGTAGGAGTGCTAGTTATGCTTCACCCATAGACAAATAGTGGTTTATATCATCTTCACTCAATAATGGTAGCTCAGCTAGTGTACTTAGATCGATGTCTTCATTAGATTCTTTTTGAGGTGGAAATGGACTACCAATCCTTGAAAAAAAATCTTCCAAGTTATCCTAAAAGGCTTCTTCATCCTAATCAACTAAATGATGCTCATCTGGAATCTTAACATCAGAGACATGTTGGACCCATATTCCTAAACTTTTGATGAAGTCATATGATAATTCTTGATCTATTTTTCCCACTTCATCCTCATCCTCAGTAAATAAAGGTAGCTCTTCTGTCTAATTAGGCTCCAACTTATCTTTGTTTAGGACCTCTAAAATAATATCATATTTTGGTAACTCTAGATCATTGGTGAAATCTTTAGATGAAGTATCCATGTGTTATTTTATCCTATCATCTACCATCTCTAACTCTTTGATTCCATCTAGTAAATCATGGTATGACTTTTTCCAGTGATCATCTTCTTCAAGAGCATTCTCCATTTCAAAAATAAATCTACATGGCTTATCTTTCTAAATACCTTATGAAGAAAGATTATCTTGTAGTTGATCCATATCCATTTATAGCAACTCTTCTTCTTCATATGTAGATGTTCTAATGATGATGTCTTATTCGTATCTAATTGCAATATCTTTTACATATTTAGGAATACAAGTCATTTTATATGAAACTTCTTTAATTTACTCATCTTCATCTTTAAATGGAATAACAAAGGCCACTATCATGAAACCTTGAGATGTTCTTGCAAAACTAGATGTCCTTGCAATATTGTCTTGGTTAGGCATAATTTCAATTTTATTCATTTCACAATGAGATGCTTCAAAAACATTGAAATGATCAACCAAATCTATATCACAAAAACTTATTTATATGTTTTTAGATGATCCATTATTATTGTTATCATGAGACCTATTGAAACTTTGAGAAGCATAGTTTCTGGTAGAGCTTTCCCTTGTATTTCATACTTGTTTTTTCAATTGAAGAAAGTTAGTGCTTAATTTCTAAACCATTTCAAATATAAAGTCATTTGAATTTTTTGGTGTCTCATGATTATGAACTAAATCATTACTACTGGCTATGGGCATTATAGTTCCATAATTTTTTGGATGGGATCCACTTGTAGTGCCATTCAGGAAGTCTACATTTTAGCCAAGATATGTATGACTCAAGGGTAATTGGTTTTGAACTAGTGTTAAATTAGGTATACTATGAATGACATTCATTATGGGCCAATCTAAATTGACATTAGGCATGATATATGTCATTTGACCTTGGGGTTGCATTTGTTCATTAATGATCATGGCTTCAGAGTAGGCTTGGGTCAATTTGTTTATGACTAGAAGAGACCTTTTTAGGAACACAAAGGTCATGGGATCTATATCATCCTTATAAATGTATAAGGCTAAAGCCTCATTAGGTCTATAAGGGGCTATGGTTCTACCAAACATTTTTTGGAACCAAGTGTTAAAGGCTCTGATGGTTTCATTAACATTCATTTTAATTATGATGAACTTTTGATACAAGACATAGTGACTAAAATTTTTGCCAAATTGATTAATGAAAACTTTGTTAAAATTCATCCCAACTAGCAATGTAATTTTTTATAAGGTTAAGAAACCAATCATATACAACATCTCTGAAAGTGAATTGGAACAATCTACATACTACATCTTCATGAACTATATTCAACAATCTCAAAGTAGGCTTGAATGACTTAATATGTTCTTTAGTATTGACAATAATATTAGGACTGAAAGAAGGCAAATACCTTTCAAGGTTTTGAGAAAGATCAAATACTATACCTGACATGTTGATTGAAAACCAACCTAGCCAAGCCATACCTTGAACACATGATTACCTTGAACTAGTGAAGTGTTTGAGACTTTGGGAATTTTACTCACCTAAGCCTTGCCTTGGGAAATTGTAGATTCTAACCTTGAAACCTATTTAAAATATGATGCATCAAACTAATCTTTTCAAAGTATAATGATTAAGTTTGCACGTTAAGTCAATTTTTCATAAATACAAGTAAATCATAAATATCTTTAACTAAATAAGCTAAAAGATACATCTAGACTAATGAATGAGAGGGATATTAACACCTTTAAGCTTAAATGAACTCAAATTTTCAAAGAACCAATCAATCTTTTTAAAAATTATTATTACTAACCTTAAATATGGGGAATACACAAAGCATGAACTACCTTTGCATGAACGTGCATGGATCTCCAAAGATTTTCAATATTTATCTAAAATAAGCATAAATATTGGTCTAATACCATAAATATTGATGATTTTTTCATAATTATTCTCAAAGAAGCACAAACATGCAAAGAACACATCAATATTTGATCAAAACACACCAAAATTATCAAAGATTCTACAAATTTAAAAATATCTAAAGGCCCTCCTTTTAACACCAGTAAAGTTCCTCTTGTTGATGCCTAAATGTGTACCATAAGTGCCCATAGTGTTTAATAAACACTTCTCATTTTATAATTCTTAAGAATTTAGTGTATGAATTATAGGTTATGATAATCCTATTATATTTGATGGAATAGAGGCAAAACAAGTGACTGTTTCATAATATTTATATTAGTCATTGGTTGGGAGCCACCATCTCCAAATAGTATATCTATGAGAAATATGAAGCACCTATGCTAATAATAGTGAATTATTATCCTAAATATAAAATGGAATAGTTAATGAAGTTGGAAGAATTAGAGAGGAATTAGACAAAGTGGACAGAGTTCATAAGAACTTAGCAAATCAAATGAAGGAGCTCTTCATAAAAACAATTATCAAACTTGTGCCAATTGAAAAGCAACATCAATGAATAATGAGGACCCTATAGCAATAACTCAAAACTTTAACAGCATAAGGTTCCCAAATATTAATGAAATAGGAATATTCTTTTTATAACCAGCTTTGTATAATATTTTGAAATAGGATATTATTTTTTATAGACATATGTAATTTGTAAGAGCACATTGTCTATAAACTAGTCCATTAAAAGGAAAAAGTCATTTGTTCTAGAATGCAATAGAAAGGATGCATATTCTATACACTTGTACAAGTGTAATTAGATGAGACTAACTGACATGCTACCTTATATCTTATAAAAAGAGCATTTCCAATTGTCAAAAGGGGAGGGAGTTCTGAAAGACAAAATTAATTTTTAAACTTGGAACAATTAATATAAGCAAGGAATTATGCAATTATTGTCTAGTATTTGTTTGTGTTCATTGTTATCATGTCTTATCTCTCACTTGATTATTTTCATTTCTATACTTTAATGGTTCTTATGAATTCTTAGTGTGTACATCTGATTGCAGATTTTTTAACTTGTGCCAATTCTAGGTTGACTAAAATTTCTTAGGTTCATTTCATTTACTTTACTCTTCTTACATTTGGGCTAATGTTGTTAGCTTGTAGGGGTAAATATTTAAAGTAAACCAAGGTATTATTTGCATTATTTCCACTGTCATTAAGATTTTTCTTAATGTGTTTTAAGATTTGGGTTTATGTTGTTTCATATTACACATTGCTTAATTGCATGTCTAGATGAAATATATACTTTGTCATGATGTTTGGAATGAATATTAGCAACATTTATTTCTACCCTACCCTTCTTTTTGCTCTTTTTTTAACCTAATCATCTTAGTTTAATTATCATTGTAAATATCCATCTTAGATTAATTCTTGATCATCATTCATTATTCTTAACATAGGTACTTAATATTTTGCATAGATCTATTATTTGGCCATGGTGGCTCCCAACCACCAATTAATATAAATATTATGATATAGTCACTTGTTTTGCCTTTATTCCATCAAAGATAATAGGATTATCATAACCTATAAATAATTTGCTGAATTATTAAGAATTATAAAATGAGAAGTGTTTCTTAAAAACTCTAGGCACCTTTGGTACACATTTAGGCATCAACACAAGGAAAGAGGTCTTAAGAGGAAAGAGTGGGTTCAGTTTAGAGTTCATAATTACATATTTTGTGATTTGATTAGATGTGTATGGGAGTGAAAATACATCATACTGAGGGCCACATGATCCCTAGTGTGGATAATTACATTTAAACCTTGCATTAGGTCTATGAGCCTATGGAAGAATGACAAGCTCAAAACAAGGAAGGAGAGTGAAGTGATGATATTTGTGGATGAGGGGATGATGTTTGGGATATGGAGTGAAAATTATAGAGGTAGAATAAGGGTGAAAATACCTCAAGCAGGAGAAGGGAGTATTATTTTTTAAAAGAGGCTTAGGTGCCAATAAAAATAAGATTGATCAAGAAGTTTTTCAAGATACAAGAAAAATACCTACATGACAAAGAAATTTAGAGATGATTGAATGCATCAAGGTAGAAATTAGAATCATGGAGATGGTTAAGGAGGTTCTAGGCATAATTTTTACATCAAAACATATGGATTCCCATTCCTAATAGAGGATAATAATGATTAAATGAAAATACAGATGAAATCCATGCATTCTAAATGTTCCAGAGGAGCAATTCAAATTTGAGGAGCAAACAATCTATTACTTATTCAATGCCTATGAATAATAATGTTAATTTCTTATAGATTCTAAGTCTAATAATAATCCACCTACCCATAATAGGGATTATCATTTATAGAGTGTGGAACCATAAAGTATAGTTAGGTACAACATTATTGACATAAAAAATATCAAGGCTAATATCATCCTACATGAACTGGCTCAGATCACTAAACAGAGGGAGTTATTATTCAAGGATATGGATAGGAGATCCTCTACATCTGAGAAGTCCAAATTTACCCATATAAATTTTATGGTATGTAATTATAATCCTTAGTTATCACCTTTTATGTTGAGTATCTAAACATTCAATAAGAATATGCACAATTATTTGGTTGACTCAGGTGCTTCAACCAATGTGATGCTCACAATTGTGTGTAAAACCTTGGGTTTAACCCTAGACAAATCAAAAAGAGTTGTCCTATAATTGGATAAGTGTTATATCCCATGTGTTAGATAGTTGACTAATGTACACATATAGCTTACATCATAACCACATGTACAATTATATATATATATATATATATATATATATATATATATATATTTGGCCATTAACATTTCAAAATCTTATAGCTTGTTGTTGAGTCATGAGTGGTTTGAGATGGTAATTGGGTATATGGTCACTGATTTCTTACACATGTGGTCTTCATGTAAGGGAGTAACCAACCAAATTCAAGTATATAAAACCAAATATGAAGTACATGATCAATGAGTAAAACATATAAAATGATAAGGTTGAATTTTCATTTCCACATGTAAGAGTATACACATTTGCTAATGAGCACGATCTTCATGAACAAGAATTTGAAGGTCCTTCTCAATTATGGACTCTCCACTTTGATGGAGCTATATCAAAATAAGGTTCTGGTGTTGGATAGCCTTGATTAATGCATATGGTAAGTAGCACCTAGCTGCCTACATGTTGTAATTTCCTTTCACCAATAATAGAGTTGAGTATGAATCTCTAATCCTAATTCATGTTGAGACATAACGTCAAGCAATTGTGAATCTTTAGTGATTTTGAATTGGTTGTTAGCTATATCAATGCAAGCTCACTTAGTTTAATAAATATAAAAATTGATCATGGGACCCAATTGATTATTTTGAAGCATTCAACATTAGAGCCATCATAAGTGAAAAAAATCAAACAATATTCACTATACACTTCAACTACTAATGTGACACTGCTCTAAGAATACAAAATACAAAAAATCTTTGTGGATATGGTTCTTTGCCCCTCTTTTTCATAACATGTGGAAAATTTCTAGGTGTTTGAGGATGATCAATAAATTATCTAATTCATTAGTAGTTCTAGGACCTTTGAATCTTAGTTGATAGATAATAAAGGTATTAATCCCATGCATATTGAAGATTTGGGAGAAAATGGTGTCTTGAAATTGAATAAAATCCACATCCCTCTAGGATTCATTTCCATAGAATAAACTTTCAATGTAGACCCACATGCTCAATAAAAAAAAATATATAAAGAAACCAAGTTTGATTTCATCAAAGAAAATCTAGGCACTGATTAGGATCCTCAATATATGAACATTAGTTTGATCTGTACTAAAAGTGAGAAACAAAAAATTGAAGAGTATACTAATATAATACAAAGACATGGTCACCTAGACATTTGAGGATTTGAAAATATTCAACCCCACTAGTCATCACCCACACCATTCCATTAAATCTAGAACATAATCCCTTTAGGAAGAGGTAGAGGCTAGTTAATATAATAATATAACCTATCATTTAAATGGAGGTAGAGAAGCTATTGAATACCATTATTTTCTTCCAAATTAGTCATTCTACTTTGGTAGCCAACCTAGTACTAGTTAGGAAGAAGAACATAGAGATTAGACTCTGTGTTGAATTCAAGAACCTACATTGAGCATTAGAAAAAGATAATTACCCATGCTTCATTATATGAGGTAATTTATATGTTAAGTGGATCTAAGATGATGTCCTTTTTAGATGGATTCTTAGGCTATAACTAAGTACTGGTAGAAGCACAAGATAGAATTAAGTCTGCCTATACCACCAAGTGGGGAAATTTTGCATTCAAAAGGATGCATTTCAACCTAATTAATTCAAGATCAACATTTTAGAGAGTGATGGACTTTGCCTTTTAGGGAATTTTTATCAAATGTATCATCATATACATGGATGAATTGATAGTGTATTCAAAATACAAATCTAATCATGTAGATTATTTGTAAAGAGTATTTGACATATGTTGAAGATATGTTATCTCTCTTAATCTAAAGAAGAACATCTTTGGAGTTACTAGAGGGAAATTATTAGGCCACATCATCATGAATTATGGGACCTCCATTTATCCAGAGTGAGTCCAAGCCATTTCTAAGGTGATACCTCCCTACAATAAGAAATAAATTATGTTTTTCTTTGGTAATATTAACTGTGAAGGAAATTTATTTCTAGATTTGTAGAGATTGTCAAACCATTGATTATTATGCTAAAGTAAGATACCAAGATATAGTGGAAAATAAAGGCAAAGAGATATTTTTATTAAATCAAGATGATCATTACTTAAGATCCAATTTTGATCATCTTAGACTTCAATAAAGATTTATATATTTATTTTTTAGCTTCAAAACATACTATAACCATACTTATACATAAGGTAGATGGCAATGAACATACCATTTCATTCATGATCACTAATCTAAATGATGCATAGTTTCAATACTCTATAATACACACACACACACACACACACACACACACACACACACACACACACACACACACACACACACACACACACACACACATCAAAGCTATGAAAAAAATTAGGCATTATATTATGAGGAACAAAACATATGCCATCATCCCAAACCCAATGGTCAAGATCACACTTGGATAGAATGAATTGGGTGAAATAAGAGGTAAATTGATGGGAAAACTTTGAGAGTTTGGTCTTGAAATCAAACCAATAAATATGGTGTGAGGTCAAGGAATTATCCAACTAATGACTAAGACTGGTCCATGTATTAGTGTTGAATAAATAAATGAGACTCAAGTAATTTATGGTGAGTGGTACAATCAAATCATCCATTATTTTCTCATTATAGATATCCTCATGAACTAAACAGAGAGTAGAGATGAGTCCTCATGCTTAAATCAGATTATTATATGATCAATAATGGAGTCCTATATATAAATAACTCTAAGGTCATCTATTTGAGGTGTGTTTCAAGAGAATAAGTTGTGAACATCATAGATAATCTACATCAGAAGATTAGTATTAGAAATCCCTTAGATAACACAATAGCTCACAAGATTTTGAGGATGGGATATTAATGGCCCATGATATTCATAGATGCACACAACCATGTCAAAACCTACCATCAATGATAGGTATTTATAAAAAGATAAGTTAATGTTGGCATGCCTTTATAGCCAATCATTGAGGGATTCCCCTTTTCTCAATGGGTTAATTAACCCAAAATATTTATCAAGACACAAGTTTGTCTTAATAGTTACTAAATTTTGCACCACATGAACATAAGTTGTAGCAATTAATAATTCTAGAGCAATCGATGTTATCATTTTTTTTTGAAGAGAATATACTAACTAGATTTGGTACCCCCTTTACTTAGTTTTAAATAATGGTATATCTTTTCAATCTACTAAATTCATAGAGTGGGCCTAAAAAAACCACATCACCATCAAGTTCTCTTTGAACTACTATCCAAAAGGGAATGGAGTGAATGAATCTACCAATAAGAATCTAGTAGATGTTATTAAGAAATCAACACAAGATAAACCAAGAGAATGGCATGTCTTATTGAAATATGCATTGTGGGTAGACTAAACCAAACATAAGAAAGTTCTTAAGGCTTCATCTTTTCTACTAGTGTATGGGAATCATCCAGTCTTTCGAAACCATTACTCTTAAAATGCCAACATACTAGTTTATGTAAGAGTGCATGGGAGAAGATGAAATAATAAAATCTAGACTACTTGATATAGTCTATATGGAAGATGCAATAACTAAAAAATTGCATAGCTTCAGTAAATATCAAGACATTTTCAAAAGATGGTTTGATAAAAGGTCTAAGATCAATGCCTTTAAGATTTTAGACCTAGTGCTTCTATGGGATAAAGCACATGATAAAAGAGATAGCATGATAAGTTCACTCTTTTATAGATTGGACCATATTAAATATCAAAGATCATATGTAATAATGCCTTCCAATTGAAGTACCTTCAAGGTAATGATCTCTCTTTTCTAGTCAATGGATAGTGTTTAAAACATTATTTCATGGTTTCTCTAACTAGAGATGCATTTGAGTGAATGGTAAGTGGAGAGGTAGACTAGGATTAGATTATATTTCATGCTTTCTAGATTATATTTCTTAGTTTTAATATTATATTTTTTGCATTCTAGGATTAGTCTTTCTTGTTTTCTACATTTTGCTTTGATTAGATTAGTAGTTTTGATTTATAGAGTAGTTTTCTAAATTTTAGAATATACCCACTAATTTCTCAATATATAACTCTAAAATACATGCCAAAAATAAGAGGATGATATATAAGGAAGCACAATTCATCTTCACAAATATTTATTCTAGCAGTACCTAAGCTTCTAGGATTGAGGTATGTGTTATGATTGAATTAGGTTCTGCTTGGATTGAATGAGTTTACTAGGCCTCTAGGATTTACTCTAATATATTCATGTAACTTTTATAAATATTTTCTATTTCAAAACACTAACTACACTATTAAATGCTAAAACTTAGATGAGATATAATAAACATAGAATTGGAGACACACTGATAGGGATGTATTGATTAAAATAATTTTTATTATACATACACCTAGCCAATGGTAATTCCAAACCTTTATATTTGTGCTTAAAAAAACATAAAAATTGATGGAAGATGGTTGACTTAGGTAATCTCTACTAGGGCTATTGATGCCTGGATAGAAGTATAGCAAGGCTTTGACTAGAATTAGAGGTATATATGTTAGGTCTATGGATGCTTGGATGGTACCAAAGTAATTCCCATGTTTTCCTTACTCTTTGGTTACAAAATATAAATTCAAAATGAAACCTATAGTGTTTATCTAGGACTTTGTCAAAAAATTTAAAATAAGAGAAAAGAAACTCACAAGATCACATAAATATCTAAGGAATGGAAAGGGTTATGTGGAAGTAGAAGTCTTTTTTAGGGTCTAGTTTATTTATTATTTCTTGGTAGTGCTAAAGTGTTGTTATGATGTATTACTAAAATTCTAGGTTCTTAAAATACCCCTCTAAGTCACCATTTGTTGTACCTTAACACACACACCCCATTTTAAAATTAAAATAGGGACTCACTATTTGATATAATATCTTAATTTGAGGTCTTCTAAACCACTAGTCTATAACATGGAAGTTTAAAAATTGTAGGCTTAAGGAATTTATCTAACATTGGAGGAATTTATCTACTCCTCTTGATTTATATTTTTTGCTTGATGCAATCGATAGGAATTTTAATCATTTTTTGTAGTATGTTTCAAGGTTATAAGAGAATATAAGATGCACACAAGCCATATTACATGATTTAATTTTCACCTTTGATTTTCCTTTAGCTCATAATTATATATATGCTTGATTTATGATTTAACAGCTAATTGGGTTATTGTTTAGTGGGTTATTTGCCTTTGTCATGTCTTAAAATAGGTGATTCCATACTTAAGATTTTTTTTGAACATCTCAAATATTATGTACTCTCTTCATGTGGCATTATTCCACTCACCTAGAGCCCAAGTAAGGAATATAATCACCAAGCAAGTATATTATTGAGAATCATCCAAGTGTCACCATCCAACTCACCTATAGGTGATGTCAACATTGTCCCTTGTAAGGAGTCACTTCGGTAAGTGGAATGATCAGATTCATCCACATTTCACCATTCCTATAACTTAGATGTGACGTTAGTAGAGATATTTATATGGTTAATCCCAAATAAGTAAAAAAATGAGATCCATCCATATGTCATCATGCTTCTAACCCAAAGGTGATGATAATAGAGGTATTTATATATAATATCCTAAGAAAGTGGAGTAGTGAGAGACATCTATGTGTCATCATCCAACTCACTCAAAGGTGACATAGACATAGTCTCTTGTATTATTGATCTTGGGCAAGTGTTTCATTGAGATCCATCCATATGTCACCATCTTACTAACCTAGAGGTGATATCAGTAGAGGTATTTATATGGAATATCCTAGGTAAGTAGAGTAGTAAGATATATCTACATGTCACCATCCTACTAACTAAGAGGTGATGCTAGCAAAGTTCATCTTAAATAAAATCCTAGTCAAGTGAATCATCAAGATATTTCCAAGTGGCATCATCCCATTTATCCACATCTAAAGTAATAAATCAGAACAAGACATAGCTTAGATATGAGTGGAGTGGTGATACATAGACATGTGTCCTTCATAACTATATACGTAAATAGCAAAGGCCTAAATGTCAAGCCCAAAAGAGTATAAAAACATATGTCATATTATGATGACTAAGCACTTGGGAGTAGGTAAAAGAAGCCACATGAAAATAAAATCTATAAAAATTAGCATTGAAATTCAAATGGAAAGATTGGACAACAAACAGAGTAGTGAAAGCCATTATTATTTGCATAAATTAGAATATTAATACATTCAATTCTTTGTTATGACTACATTGATGCCACTTATACCACACATGTAGTAACAATGTTTATTCCAGCTACCACTCAAAGTGCAAAAACATTTCCATCTACTTTAGTTCCCATGAATATTAATACATCATTTTCTTCCTCCATTAGTTCAACATCAACACCCCTTCTAAATATACATATGTATTTTCATGCTTTGACTAAGTTGTAACATTGGTTCCTAATATATTTTTCATGTATATATTATATTTTAGTTGAATAAATCTACTCTAGATAATTTCATTGTATATGCATGTTTTTCATGAGATTTGCACACAATTCTATTTTTAAACATGTATTTTTGCATGATGATTGGCATACAGTTCTATTTCTAGAGATATAATTTTAGACTTCAATTGGAGGATGAGACCTTCCCTTTCCCCAAGCATATATGTATTTTTATCCTCCCAATCTCAAAGGGAGGAAAATTTTAGATATTAAGATTAATAATAAAGTCTAAAGAAAGTTCTATAATTGATCTTGATGTGTAAATCTTGATTCTTATCCAAACATGTGAATCTTGTAAGAAGTTGTCATTCTAGTATCTCAATTTTTTGTTTGTGTATGAGTTTTATTTTTAATAAATTTATTCATATTATGTTATTTTTTATTTGAATTGCCTTTTATATGTTAATCATAATTCCCCTTGTATATTTTCTAACACAATCTTGCAAACAAGGCAACCTTTGATTATATATACTTAAGTTTACTGTATTTATTATTTCTTTGGATGTCTAACTTGTAATACCCAAATTTTTAGGACAAAATTTCAAGATTTGTTTTTTAAATAGCAATATTTTTAGAAGTTAACTTGTTTGCAACCAAGGTTATCTACTAACAACTACAATTGTTTCAATATTGTGACTATAATATTGACCAATTATAATCATAGTACAGTACCCAAAATGAAAGGGTGTGTCACTTGATTCATACATTTACCTATATGAAAACTCCCTAGGATCAAGATACAACTTAATATCAAATGAAATACAAAGACAATAAAAGATTAGGCATATAATCTCATCTAATTAATTCATCCTCGATATTGATCAAAGTTTATTTATCTCATTCTTAATTATATCACTAGTTATTATTATTTAAATTTAATATTTAAACTTGTTAGTTAAAACATTGATCCAATTTAATTCTCTTATAAATATGATACCAATGAGGGGTGTAATATACATATCTTGTTTTCTATAAATATCTAAAATTTGGTCAAAGAGGAAAGGGTACCACTATTTATTCTACAAGTTAATTTTACCAAAGTACATTTTGAGATAGATACTAAAGTGGTATAAAATAGTTATAAAATCATGTATAAGATTTAATTTAAATTAATTATACACATGGTCACATAAGGCTAAGAGAAAGACCTATCTAGGGTTTAGTTAATAAGCTAAAAGTTGTCCCAAGAGGGTAGTATACCATTGTTGCTCAAAAGATAAAAGCTTACTAAAATTTCTTTCATCAGGCACTAAATTTTCAAGACAAATTTTAATAATTCTAAATATTAATAGAGTTAGAATAATTTCAAGCCTAGGTTAATGCCTTTTCTATAACACCCCAAAGCTAATATGGGTTAAAATTGAAAGTCTAGAAGTTGATTGACTATGTAAATTCTCAAGATAACAAAGCCAATCAGGTATAAACTTGAACACACAAAAGAACAAAATATCTAGATATAGACAAGGGATAAATAATACTTAAAATTTTGGATGTGAGATTCCCATCAAATTTTGATTTACAAGTGTCTCTTAAGGGACCTGGTTAACTCAAAAGATAGTAGTTTAAGCATTCTTTTACCAAGAAATCCTCTTAAGAAACAAATTATAGATAATCAATTATCTTAAGAGATTATGTCAAGATAACACTTTAAACCCTTAGTTCATTTTTGGTGGAATCAAATTTGTTAGATAAGAAAATCACATATTTGTCTTTGACTTAATTTTCTTGACCATCATCTATTTTGTGTAAACATTTATTGTAGGTTTCCTATTTACCACTAGGAAAGTTCAAATTAATACTATTACAAATATTTCCAAATATTCCACACACACAAGGTTTAATTATTAGTGGAAATCACTTTAGTAATTATTGGATTAGAATGAGGTTAGATGATGGCATTATTTCTCAAGTGGTTCATAGAATAACTAAAATCTTGATACACTAGATTGTATTATAAAACTACTCTACATAAAAAATCATATTTCTTTAGTTTACCCAAAATATGATATCTAATTACCTAAGTTTTCTATAAGTTTACTGATATAAACCATTCTCAATCTGAAGAAATATTCATCAATCTTTCCAATGTGATAAAAGATCAAAGTGATG
>JARHVA010002245.1:1102500-1107500 GCA_037957365.1 Torreya grandis | reverse complement strand
ACCATGATGTATCTATTCAACAAAATATCATTAAGATGAATAATTTCCATATATCACATTCACTATCAATTGATATTATGAACTCTCAAGACCACTAAACAAGATTATAATTACTGATCCACCATAAGATAATATTGTATCCACTGTGTAACAAATAATAATGACAATGACTACCAAGTCATATAAGAAAACATATAATGTTTGAACAATATCAAAAATAATCCAAGTGAAAATAATAATAGTCTCCATTAATTTTATCATCAACAACATCTCATTAAACCTCCTTAGACCTCCCAAAACCTCCATATTCCCTCCTTAGACCTCCCAGCCTCCTTAGACCTCCCAAATAAATGGCCATAATAACATATATATAAAGAATAATCAACACCATGTCTAGTGGTTGGGAAGGATGGTGTCATGAACCTATCCCAAATATTTTCTCATCTTGACCCAATAGCCTTTTTAAGCTACTTCTTATCCCCCACATAGTGCACACTATTCATAATAAAACATATAAATAGAAAACACACGAACCAACATTCATCAAAAACCAAAATACCATAATAATTTTGAAAGATCAATTGTCAAAATAATCAATTTAAGAGTCAATAAATCATAAAAATAAATTATGAAGTCATAAATCAAGTTCAAGATAAGTTTTCACCATTAAACAAAGTGAGTCCAAGTCATCAAAATAAACAAAATAAAATTCTATTGCAATCAAATGTAAATCCATTTACTTTAAGATCAATTAAAATAATTTATAATGTTCAAAACTTTGAAAAATAATTAAATGCAAATTTAAGTTCAAGGACTAGTGTCGATTCTCAAATTAAAATTGAAAACATCACATTACTTGAACTATGTGACTATAAAAGTCACCCAAGGGGTTAAGTAATCAATAAAACTCAATCACCTCCCAAAGGTGAGAGAACAAAAGCAACTTGACTACCTCCATAAAGTAGGATAAAACATCACATCATCCTCCATATACCTCTCAAAATAGAAACATGATTACCTCCAATAGGTAATAAAGTAAGACCTAACTACCTCCCAGAGGTAGGAGAAATAAGAATAATAGTAATCCTCCCTATGCCTCTCAATAACAAGTTTTGATGTAACTATGTATAAATAAACCAAATGTGAACTTCATGAATGACACCTAGTGCCAAAGTACCCCATAAATATGCCAACTATCCCAAAGCCTCTAAATTAGCTGATAGATAAGTCTTTCATCAAATAATATGTCATTTTCAATTTTTACACTTAACACAAATGCTTTTCTAGAAAGACACTATGTTCAATCTAGTTGTCTTATTCTAATGTAATTTAATAGTATGTGTTGATAATCCCATGTAATATCACTAATGCAATGATCTCGATAGTTGCACTATCACAATTGGTTCATATGGATATACCATTATCCATTCTCTATTAACATGTCTAAAGTAAATTAATCATATATATAAGAAAACTATAATCGCACTTATAACCACTATTCCATGCTAAAGCAAACATATAATTAAACCATAATCACAACATGAATGGTAATCTTAAGAGAATACTAAATAGCTTACTAATTCTCTCACAAATAAGAAGGTACATTCATTCTTCATAATGAAGAGTGGGACACAAAATCAATCTATCAAGACCCTAACTACACACTTACTCTCAAATCACTAGTGGTTACATGCAAGGTTCAAACTACTTGACTCAAGGATAGGATCAGAACTTACAGTACCCTTGTTCAAAACACAAGGCATCTAATCCATACTAGGTACCATCTAGTTATGTAATAAACAACATGCACAAGGTTAACAATGCACTAAGGTTAGTTAAATTCCATACTATAACATAATAGAATAAGGCCTCTTTATAACATCATGGCTATGATTAACCAATATGAATAATGAAACACTAACTAGAGCATACTAGCTTAGAGATACCACCACTAATATTTTGATTTAGATACAATCAATTTTATCATATTCTTAACTATATACACATAACATTATTAAAATTATATTCACTTGATGATCAAAACATAATTTTTAAACTTATATGGGGAATAGATTAAGGTAGGTATATATCGTGCACAAACATACATTCATACAAATTTTATCTATATATAGGTATTTTTTACCAAGGAATAGTAAAAATTGACCAATATAAACATTCATTAATAATGCACAAGAGTAATACAATCATCAAAAAGGGTTCAACATTTATTATGTTATTCACTTCAGGGTCTAATGGTCCATGATGGCTAGATACTCCATTACAATAGCATTAAAATAACAAGTGGTTTATCTCTAACAGGATGTTTCCATCCACTAATGGAATGGATATTGTAACTACAATTCAATGGTTCCCAACATAGTCCATGTCTATAAATACGTACATTCTCACTATGTCACTCCACTTGTATACATATGAGAACTAGTTCTAGAAAGCATGTAACATAACTTCAAACACTCCAGATCTCCCAATGTTTAACTGTGCTCTAATACCAAAATGTAATGCCTGAATTTTTAGGTCAAAATTTCAAAAAAAAATTTAATAGCAATCTTATTAGGAGTTAACTTGTCTGCAACCAAGGCTACCTACTAACAACTATAGTTGTTTTAAGATTGTGACTATAATATTGACCAATTACAATCATAGTTCAGTAACCAAAATAAAAGGGTGTGTCACTTGATTATGGAATTTCCCTATATGAAAACTCCTTAGGAGCAAGATACAACTTAATCTTGAATGGAATACAAAGACAACAAAATATTAGGCATATAAGCTTATCTAATTAATTCATCCTAAATATTGATTAGGATTAATTTATCTCATTATTAATTATATTAATAGTTATTATTATTTATATTTAAGGTTTAAACTTATTAGTTAAGACATTGAGGCAAGTTACTTCTCTTATAAATATAATACCAGCAATGGGTGCAATGGACATAGCTTGTTTTTTATAAATATCTAAATTTCAGTCAAAGATGAAAGGGTACCACCATTTGGTCTACCATATAATATTACCAAATTACCTTTTGAGATAGAAAGTAAAGTGGTATAAAATAGTTATAACGTCATGCATAATATTTTATTTAAATTAAGTCTACACATGGTCATGCAAGGCTAAGAGAATGGCATAGCTAGGGTTCATTTAATAAGCTGAAAGTTATCCCAAGAGGGTAGTATACCATTGTTGCTCAAAAGATAAAAGATTACTAGAATTTATTTCATCAAAAACTAAATTGGAAAGACAAGTTTAAATCATTATAAATAGGAATAGAGTTATAAAAAATTTAGGCATGGGTTAATGCCTTGTTTACAATACCCCAAAGTTAATATGGTTCAAAACTAAAAGTCTAGAAGTTGATTGATTATGCACATTCTCAAGATAACAAAGCCAATTAGGTCCAAACTTGAACACACAAAAAAACATAACAGCTAGTTATAGATAAGGGATAAATAATACATTCAATTGTGGATGCGAGCTTTCCATCAAAGTTTGATTTAAAATTGTCTCTTAAATGACATGATCCATTCAAAAGCTAGTAGTTCAAGCATTTTTGTTACCAACATATCCTCTTATGAAATAAATTATAGATAATCAATTATCTTAAGAGGTTATGTGAAGATAACACTTGAACCCCTTATTTTATTATTGGTGGAATCAAATTTGTCAGATAGGGAAATCATAGATTTATCTTTGACTTAAGTTTTCTTGACCATCATTTTTTATGGGTAAACATCCATTTTAGGTTTCCTATTTACCATTAGGAAAGTTCATATTAATACTATTACAAATATTTCCAAATATTACACACACATAAGGTTTAATTATTGGTGGAAATCACTTTAGTAATGATTGGATTAGAATGAGGTTATAATATGGCATTATTTCTCAAGTGGTTCATAGAATAACTAAAATCTTGATACACTAGATTGTTTGATAAAACTAATCTACGTAATGAATTAACATTTACATAGTTTACCCAAAATAAGATATCTAATTAATTAATTTTTCTATAAACATACTAAGATTAACCATTCTAAATCTGAAGAGATACTCATCAATCTTTCCAATGTGATAAAATATCAAAGTGATGTCTAGATATTTTTACTTAAGTTTCATTACTACATGTGCTTTAACAAAATTTTAATCATTGGAATAGTTCTCATTTTATTGATGAATCCTAAAAGATTAAGGCTAGTCTAATTATTTTAATATTAAGGTAATATCCTAATAAAATCTATATTTGATCATTCAAACAAGATGATGACATTATAAAAACATGTGTTCAAACTAGCAAGATTAGATAGCCTAACCTTTTAAGGTATAATAATAAGTGTATTTTAAGTAGCTTAATATTTCATTTATAAAATGAGAATAGAAATACCTCCTATAAATATTGTATTCAAACAATAATGTTTACTCTAACATTAAAATGAAGGCTAAACAACTTGTCTAAGCAAAAAAAATTGCATTTGGAAGAAGAATATTAACTTTCTTAATAAATTATTTATATAAAATATGATAGCAACAATAGAATAGACCTATATAAATATCCATAAATGGTTACCATAAGTCATTTAAATATTGTAACATTAAGTATCATTGCTAAGTATGGGATAAATAACGTCACATAAATACCCATGCATCAATGGATTAACAATGTTCCAAGGATGAATCAAACTACCAACAAAAAAGGGAAATCTACAATCAATTACAAATATCTATTTTAATTATTTTAAAAGAAAGTAGCATAGAAATATATGTGCATATATATCATTTATTCCACACTGATGGTTTACAATCAATAGATGAATTTCACCCAAGTGTTAACAAATCAACTATAGGATTACACCAATCATGGAATAAAAAATAAGTCACTTCAATACTCTCATTTACACATTTAACTTTTACAACACATTAAATATTTAAAAAAATTATTCTATAGATATTGGTACTCACCAACCTACACTATGAAATAAAT